>PVKB01001149.1:0-21057 GCA_004027205.1 Ctenodactylus gundi
CTCCCCTCCCCTCCCCTCTCTTCCTCTCCTTTCTCTTCCGTTTTTCACCTTCTTGCTCTGAGACCTGATCACAATCAGCCTGCTAGGAATGCCTCCCGACCTGCTTGTTCAGGTGCGAGCCTGCAAGGGTGGCGACCTCCGAAGGTGGGGTCTCTTGTCGGGTCTCCTGCAGGACAAAGCCTCATTCTGATCTGTTACATCACTGTCGCTTAAGTTGCCTGCCACAATGTGTTGATTGTGACACTCAGGTTCATGTGACTGTGCCCTTAAGAGCCAGTTGGCGCGGAAGCCAGGCGCCACAGGGGTTCACGTAGGAAAGTGCTTTTCCCTCTTTCCTTGTCTAACTCCCCAAACTGCACCTGTGTGCCCTCCCCATGGCCTTGACATAATGAATTACAGTGGGTATTTACCAGTCTTTACCATGTGACCTAAAATTTTAACCGACTTATTTGTGTTATCACATTATATGTTCACAATGATCCTCTGATAAAGGGATTATTGTTATTAATGTTATCATTAGTATTATCGGAGGTCCTGGGGAATGAACCCAGGGCCTGTGCACTGAGCTACATTGCCCACCCTAACTCCCTCCCTTTTTAAAATTTGGGTCTTTCTAAGTCACTAAGTTTTCCATGCTGGGCTTGAGCTTTGCCATCCTCCTGCCTCAGCCTCCCAGAATGCTGGGATGACAGGCCTGCCCTATCATGGCTGGCTTGAATGTACCATTATTATCTTTGTTATAAACATGAGGAAAACATGACACAGTGAGGTTAAGTAACTGGTGTGTACAAAGTCAGGGCTAAGCTGTACTGAATATTTTGGATTATAATCTAGAAAAGCACAAACATTCTGTCTAGTCAGAGCAAAGCCTTTCAGATTTTGAACTACACATAGAAGTGAGTAGTCACCAGCCACTACTGCGTCGCTTGGTCACGTTGAGGGGACAGCACCAGGGCCGCGGAGGATACGATGGCGACAGGTCCGTGTTCTCAGAGGCTACTTTGTGTAGCTGAGATGTAAGGCCGAAGCTGCGGAAAGCCAGCGGACGAGTGAAGCCTCGGCAGCCACATCCTCGCTGAAGGCCACCTCACCTGGCTAGGTGGGCATGACGGTTACGTGAGTACCAGGTGCCCCGGCCTGCTCTTTTAAAAAGATGGGGGCTCCTTTTGGTTTGGCACAGCCTTCCTGGGACAGTAAAACCCAGTCAGTTAGCGTATCTGGTACGACTTTCATAGTATGTCTTAGTGGCTCATTGGAAGGTCCCACCTGAGCCTGTGCTGCCATCCACAGCTGGTTTTCTGGTGAGTTACTCGGGTTCCTTTTTATTAGTAGGATGCTTTCTTCTGTGTTTCTAATGCGATGAGCTTTTCTGAGGCACCGTCTTTTGAGCCAGACTAGGTCTTTCTTCTATGGAAAGACTTTCAGGCAAGGGAGAAGCATCGTGTCTAACGGGAGGACGCCCAGGCCAGGTCCCACCTGACTCTAGAAAGTTCCCCCGGTGAGTCCTGGGGTGGAGAAGCGTGGGGCACCTGCTCTTACCACGCCTGTGAAGCAATCGTGTGACTGACTGCCCCGGCCAGAGAGGCTGGTTGTGCGTAGGTGCTGGGGACTGAGTTGAGGCATGGAGGGAGGGCAGCCATTGGCAGAGCCACCCACTCTGACTGCAGGCAGGCTGCCTGTGAGGAGCTGGTCACTCCTGTCTTTCTCTGGGACACACCTGCATTTTTCTCTAGGCAGCTGGGAGTGGCTGGTGGTGGGGCAGGTGTTAGATTTTGTGCTTTCCTTGGGCCATGTCATACTCCTGTTTCTTGGTTATCTCCATCCTGAGAGATATTTGAAAGGCAAGGATATAATTTGCCTGTCAGAAAAAACATTGGTAGCCAGGCATGGTGGTACCCATCTGTAATCCCAGCATTCTGGGAGGCTGAGGCAGGAGGATTGCAAGTTCAGCTGAGCTTGGGTATTTAGTGACACCCTATCTCAAAATAAATAAAAAAAGGGGCTAGGGACATCGCTCACTGTGAAGGGGGTGGGTCTAATCCCCCAAGCTGCCAAAGCAAAGCCAGAACACTGCCTTGAAACATGAGTGCAGCTTGTATGTTTGCGCACGCGTGTACACGTATGTGGTTAATTGACTTTATTTGTAATTGTCTGTATTAATCAGTTTCTTTTGGTGGTAGTAGGAGTTGGGGAAAAAATGGGAACGTGCGTAGGAACGGGAAATCAGGCCTGAAGAGGAGAAGGAGCAGTATTTCTCAGGGGAAGGAAGGGAGCCCAGGGGAAGGCGGCTCAGTGTGGCTGGTGAGGGAGCTAGGCGCGACCTGTGCGAGCGGCCTTTCCTCCCGGAAGGCTCCCGTTGCTAACTGCGAGCGGCTCATTGTGGCATCATCTACAAGGCAACTTATTAAAAAAAGAGAGAGAATGTTGCTAAACTCTATAAGCAATACCAGAAACTGCAGTTCTCAGGGAGTTTTCCCACTTTTAACTCCAGATAAGAGTAGGCTCCTGTCTGTCATTGAACCCGTGGGGTTTCCTCTCAGATGCTCCGGTTGTCTGTTTCCATAGCCAAGTGTGTCTGCTGAGTCCTGAGACAGGCTTTGGAGAGGAGTGTAGCTGTCACGGAATGACGCTAGTGACAAGGTGGTTTGCACAGAAAATCCTCAGACTGGAGTCTGGTTGAGTTTGGTTCCTGCTTCTTCTCAAAATTTCCTGCTGTGTTCCGTGGCTTGAAATTTAAGGAGAATAAAACCAGAAATCTGGAAGTCCAAATCAACTCAAAAGTAGTGTTATGGTTTTTAAATCCACGTATTTAACACATTAGCTTTTAAGCATTTCTTTCATAAGTGACTGAAGAGTTAGAGAGGGGCTGGAGGAAAGGCATGGGGAGGACCTGAGTTCGATTCCCCAACAGCGCATAAAGCTGGGCATAGTGGCGCACGCTTGTAATCCCAGCACTCAGGAAGCCGAGGAAGGCAGATTGTCCTGAGCCCACGGCCAACCCGGGCCACACTAGTGAGTTTAGAACCATCCTGGGCTACAGAGCAAGACCTTGTCTCAAAAAAAAAAAAAAAGTTAGAGAAAATGACTAAGGCATTAGTTCTGAAAGAATGCAGTTCAGAAAGAATCAGGTTTGTCACCCCTGCAGGGGTGAATTGTGAGCTCTGTCACCAAGTTAGACAATACAGCATAATGGTTAACAGTTTGACCATCCTGTGCTGAAGCTTTTATTCTGTCACTGATTAGCTTTTAAGTCACAGGCGAGTGACTTAACCTCTTTATATTGTTTTGGTTTTGCTTTTTTTTTTTTTTGTACTTAACATCCAACCCAAAGCTTTCACACAGAGCTACATCTCCAGCCTATTTTGTTGTTTTAATTTTGAGACAGGTTCTTGCTAAATCGCTCAGTTGCATAGGCTGGGCTTGAACTTTTGATCCTCTTGCCTCAGCCTCCCAGACTGATGGGATTACAGGCCTATGCCACCAGGCCCAACGTTAGCAACCTCTTCGATCCTTAGTTTTCACATCTATGAGTTGAAATGAATGAACTTTACTCACAGAATTACTGTTTGAATTAAAACATAAGAACGTTTATTGTGTTTCAGGCACTTAAATATTCAATGTGTTACAATAATAACCGTAAAACCTGTAAGATTTTCCCGTTACTTGTATTACCTCTTACTGTAATAAATAAAAAGGTAAGGCATACAAAATACCTAGCATCATGCTGGCTCAAATGATCTCCCTAATGCTTGATTATGATCAGCAGAGTACTGTGTCACTTGCTATAGGCACAGACTCCTTCACAAAATTGTCTTTTGTTGGAGACCTGAGCGTGTTAGGGTCAGTTAATTTACAGCAGCTATAAGGAGGCAGCAAGGATCAATGACATAAAGTTAGGGAGAAATCAATCAACCCAGTGTTGTTGGATTCAGTGATTCTCATCTTGAGAAAGGCGCTAGCTATTCCATACCTCCCTGTCATCAAACACTGGTGATAGTTCTGAGAATGTAATTGGGTGTAGAGACGAATGAAAACAATGCGAGTATATTGGATGCACATTGAAATGCTGCCTTTTCCTGTAGAGGGCTTCCGAGATCATATTTAGGAGTTGGCTCTGTTTCATTTTTTCTTTCCAAAATTCACGCCACTACTACATTGTGGGCGGTTAGGTGTCTGTATTCTAGGTGTGGAGATGGATAGAATTGTGGTTTTTGATTTAGCTCTACTTGTAAATCTACGGACACCTCTGCATAGATTTTGCAAGCCACAGAATTCAGGACCCTTCTCGGTCAGTTGAATCTTGTTAGTTGAAAAATAAGTAAGAGAACTTAATTTCACCACTGTGGTTCAACTGTGAATCAAGTGAGGTGTGGTTCTTCAAGGGGAGGGAAAGAGAAAATTAGCCTGAAGTTCAAATCAAGGGGACGACAAGATTGAGGGCAGGGTGGGTGGTGCAGGCCTGCAATCCCAGCACTCAGGGAAGCTGAGACAGGAAGATCCCAGGTTTAAGACTAGCCTAGGCAACTGCAGCTGAGTACTTAATGAGACTCTGTCTCAAAATTTCAACTAAAAATGGGCTGGGGCTGCAGCTCATAGAAAGTCCTTGGGTTGTCTCCCCAGTACCACACACACACACACACACACACACACACACACACACACACACTCTCTCACACACACACACACACACACACACACACACACACACACACACACACACACACACTCAGTTGGGTAGCAGGTACTGCTGTAAATCCCAAGACCCTCTCTTTAGGGATGGATGCATGCCGGGGTGGTACCAGGTAGTTGCATTTGTGTATGGGCTTGTGATACACTATAGATTTTTTTTGGAGCTGCACTCTCAGAACTTGGGTGTAGACTTGGGGTACTTTGCGTGTCCATATTAATATGAAAAGTATACACTGGCTTTGGTCCTGATTTGGGGCAAAAATGCTCTTTGTGTACTGGGGGGGGGGCTACCCCTTTATGGTTGCAGAGGAAGCAAGTGCCTTTTTACGGGCACAATGGCTAAGATTTTAGGTGTGCTGCTTGTGTGCTATGCTTGGAGTTCAGGTCTTCTTTAGATGCCATCCAATTACATCCTCTAGTCCCTAGGAGAAGGACTTTTGTTTCCCCTGAAGACACCCAG
This sequence comes from Ctenodactylus gundi, assembly GCA_004027205.1. Lineage (NCBI taxonomy): Eukaryota > Metazoa > Chordata > Mammalia > Rodentia > Ctenodactylidae > Ctenodactylus > Ctenodactylus gundi. The sequence continues at coordinate 5,150 of PVKB01001149.1, forward strand.
TCTTACAGAGGTTTAAGTGACACTCTGATGGCTCACGGTGGCAGGCAGAGGAATGCAGGTTGACCAACTTCACAAGCTGTGTTCTTTCTCCTGCTGCTACTCATGTGGCAAAGTTCCCTTCTGCCCACTGGAGCAGTTGACTCCCTGTGCACAAGCCAGTGGCCTCCTGTGTCACCTCAGGGCCTGGATTCCAAGGTGGAGCTGAAGCCAGTTTTTTTAAGCTCATGGAACCGAACCATCACTTGAAGCTCAAATGGGTTCTCTCCTGATGTTCCTGTCATGTTTTGAGTAAAAAGCCAGAAATGACAGCAAAAAGTTATCTATCCCATCCTAATGCATCCACTCAACAGCTGCAGTTGGTTAGCTCTGAAATCTGATTTTTAAAACCCAGAATTAATTTAATATTTTTCCATAATAATTCTTTATTAATAAAGAATTGAGTTGAAGCAGATGGCCAGGCAGGCGAGACCCACTGGGTTGTGAGTTCCTGACTCCCCCGTGGCCTTCACGCCTCATTTCTGTATGTAACTGGATCTCGAAGATGCCGATTCCGTGTGTCACCTCCTGGTCATTTCGCACCCCATTGTGCTCGGCATTCTCCCACCACTTCCTTGAGGTAGTTCTGGGCAAGGTCACTCAGAACCTGTTATTGTGCGGCACAATGGGCGCCTCGTGCCTGGTTTCCCTGTGTGTGCACACGGTGCCTTCTACTTGAAACGTGTCCTTCCCCTGCCTGCCAGCTGGATCTGCTGTGTTTTTCTTACCTCCCTGGCTGCTTCTTTTCCCTTTCAGTTTCCTCTGTGCATTCTTTGAATATGAACTCAATGTTAGGTCAAGATTGTCTCAAAACAAGTGTTTTTTTTTTTTTTTCCCCTGCATTCTCCCTGTGCATCCTCAATGACCTCTGTGGCCATGTGTCTCTGTCTGTAGATGCTTTTGACGGGGTTGGCTTGGTTTCTGCTTCTGACTTGGGATTAAACCTCAGACATCCAGGGCCCATCAGTGGGCCTTAACTCAACAGATCTAAACCAGCCCCAGACCACACCCCTCAATTCCATCCCTGTCTCTGAAAAACCTTCTTCCAATCCCGTTTCACCTGGCTCTGTGACAGCCTTTACCCTGTGTTCACAGACGTAAGGCAAGACGCTAGATGTTGGGGCTGGGGGTATAGCGCAGCAGTTAGAACTCCTGCCTAGCAAGCACAGGGTCCTGGGTTCGATTGCCTAGCACCACATAAGCCAGGTGTGGTGGCCTATGCCTGTGATCTCAGCACTTGGGAGGCTGGGACAGGAAGATGGCCTGGGCTACCTAGTGAGTTCAGGACCCGCCTGGACTACAGAGTGACACACGTACCTCCTTTCTTTAATCTGTCAGATCAGAGTTTATAAACTGAGTGTCTTTTATGTCCAAAGCCTTGTTAGGATTTAAGACATAATGAGGAAGAAGTCCCTGCTGTCTAGATGCATATGGCCTCACTGAAAATGTGCTCATGTTCATGAACACAGTGATCGTAGGAGGAAGCCATAGTGAGTGCTCAGCTCCTAAGTGCTGTGGCCAGCTAGGAAGGAGGACGGAGCCTGCAGTGTCAGCAGAGGGAGTGTCCAGGTGGGGCCTTGTGGGATCTACGGGAGTCGGACAGCTTGAGACCAGGGAATCAGGATTCTAAGAGTCTGGGGTGAGGAGTCAAAGCAGAGATACCTACAAGGTTAGTAGAGCTGTTAGGTTACAATGAAGAGTTCGTGTGCGTTGGCAGAGGAGGTCCAGGGGAGAGAAGGTTAGAGACAGGAAGGGGTCAGGACTTCATGCTCTTGCCGACCTGTACTCTTAGGAGGTTTTGTGGTCGTTGTTGTATGTGTGCACGGGTGGAAGTTCTGGTAAACGCTGTAGTAGAAACAACCTGGTGGGTTGTAGGACAAACAGAATGGAGTGTGCTAGATGGAACGGTAGTACAGGTTCTACTCCTATGCTAAGTGCTCAGTGGCATGTTAGACTGTGTGTGTCTATGATTTCTCCTCCTCCTCTCTTTCCTCCTGGGCTGAGGAACCCGTGTATCGTTCTTACGTGCTACACTCAAACTTTTTGGTCTTAGGATGCCCTTGAACTCTTAAATTGCAGACATCACCAAGAAGCCTTAGCATGTGTTACTTATATCAATTAATATTTACAGGTACAGAAATTAATGTTGAGAAAACATGCTTAATTTACAAGAAAGAACAATATTAATTCACCCCATGTTAACATTTTTGAATGAAAAGAACTGTATCTTCCATAACCAAAAATTAGCAGAAGAGTGACATTGCTTTATTGTTTTACATTTTGCAAATCTGCTTAGTACCCAGCGTCACAGGAGAGGGGTGGATCCCCTGTGTGATTCTTCACGTGGCGTGTCATGACTTAGGTCACGTGGCCTGTGGGAACTTGACTGTTCACTCAACACAAAAGGCGTGAAAGAGGAAAGTGCAATCTCGGTGTCATTGAGAGAAAGAGTCTTGACCTTGAATCTTTTCTGAGAGTCTTGGCAGTTTCTGAGGTTTCCAGACATGTTCTGAGAGCCAGTGTGCCAAAGGACTGTCACACGGCCAGGCCTGGGATGGACAGGGCTGGTCCTGTGTGCAGAGATGTGGTGGCGGCTCTGCAGGGTGAGCCCATTCCTGTGGCTTCGCCACGCCCTGCGTTGGGGAACATGCACGTCTCCCACACTTCATCTTCACGGGGACGGAGTGGGAGGCCCTTGGGGAGCTGCAACACAAAACAGCCTTTGACTTGGCAGCAGGAGGGAGGAGGCCCTGGCCAGTCACAGCGGTGGCATGTGGGGTGGCCGCAGACCCTCCTACCTCAAGGCAAATCAGGGATGGGAGGCAAGAGTGCTGAGAGAGGCTCTGTGTTCTGAGCCACACCAGGCCTTCGGGGCTCAGCCGGAGGAGCTGAGTGCAGAGCCAGGCAGGGCTGGGGGAATGGTGTATGGCTCCGGTAAAGTCAGGCAGCTCTGAGAAATTATATTACAGTTTTAGAAATTTCTTTCTTTTCCTCTTCATCTTTAATAAAATCTTCAAATCCAGATTTTCTGTGTGTGTTTTAGGAAGGTGGAAAGGCCTAGGGAAAGATTAGAAAAACCTCTGTGATTTAATTATTTTTATAAATGAATCAGGAATACAACTATAACTTTAATCTTTGGCAGATACAGAGAGGCAGAAAGGAAAATAAGAAATCATATATAATTTCCCCACCCAGAGAGAAATGCTTCTATATTGTGAAGCAGGTGTCTCCAGGTGATATGTAATCTTTCTTCTAGCAGTTGTGTTATTCTATATGATTTATTTCATAATAATTTTTCTCCTTTAATAGTGTATCATACTGCAGGGCATCTCTCACCTTTAAATAATGTATGTAGGAATAGTGTGCTTCATCTGCTCTTCTGGGAGAGTTTTAAGAGTGAGTGTGTGGGGGCTGGGAGCGTAGTTCAGCCATTAAAGCACTTGCACAAGGCCCTGGGTTCAATTCCCCAGCATCACCTGAGTGGGGTATAGTTGTGTACACCTGTCATCTCAGCATTTGGGAGGCTGAGGGAGGAGGATTTCTGTGGACTTGAGGACAGCCTGGATTTCATACTAAGTTCAGGATCAGCCTGAACTACATAGTGAATCCCCTGTCCCCAAAAGTGTGAGTGTATATATGTGAATAAGTGGACGTGTGTAAGGTGATATGTGTGTGTGTGAGGGTTTTCTGTTGGTGGAAGTACATACCACCACAGTGGCTTCAGGAAGCAGTAAGAAACCTTAAGGAAAAAGAAAAGGAACAATTAGTCACAGAGAATCACAGTTGGAATCACTTGATTATTGGTCCACTTCTTAAACCCAGAGGTTACTCTTCTAGAATCTTCTTTCCCCAAATTTTAGGAATCCCAGCCTTTTGTCTTGATAAAATAACACTCATGAACTTTGGAGAGGCCTGTGTGGGAGGAGAATGTGGAGAGAAAGGTGTGAGGGTGTGACTCAGCCTGGCCATCTCCTGAGCGATGACGCGGGGCGAAACCTGGGTTCTTGGAAACGGGGCTGGGTACCTTTCACTACTGCAGCAGCGGCCGGTCTGGAGGCGATCCCCTTGGTCACGCCTGCGGTGGTGGTGCCTGCTGCCGGGATGGAGCGTTGCCATCACAGCTACTGGAGAGCCCTGTGCAGCGATACCTATAGGGATGGACTACGAGGGATGTTGTTGACTTGGAACCGGGGGGGTCACTGGTGTCCTCCCAATTATTAAGTTCAAGCCACCACTTAAAGTTCATATGTTTAGATTGTTCTCTTGGGCTCTTGCTTGTGACCTCATACAAAGCACCCTGTGTCTACTCCCTTATGGGCTCTCTCCTGCTCTTCCTGATTTCTGTCTAAGTTACTACCGTGACTGTAAAGCCACCTTTGCCAAGAGATATTGTGGAACTGAGTGCTTCATTCAATCAGTCATTCAGCACGTGTTTGCTGAGTGCTGTGTGTTCCAGGCACAAGGTATCAGTCTCTTCTGCATCTCCAGCTCTTCAATCCGTGGTCAGTACTGCGGGTCTCCCGGTCACATCTTACGTGATGGCAGCCCAGGTGGGCGCCTCAGCGAGCTGATGCTTTATCGGAGCTGCAGAAGCAATGTCCTCAGTTTAAAACTGCAGTTGGGAACAAAGTATTGAAGCACGTGGAGCTGTTTTGGGTGTGATGATGTCCGGCTGCGAGAGAGATTTCTAACAGTGTTGGCAGCTGTGGGGTGGGAGGCTCTGTACCAACCAGGCTCTGGGATGGAGGCTTCTGCTGTCTGGGAGTGGCTTTTGTGTCCACCCTATTTTTTTTTTTTTTTTGTTTGAGTGATAGGACAGGGCAGGAAGGCTTCGGGAGGGTGTGTGGCAAAGATTTGTGACCATCTTTCATTTTCCTTTTCAATTCTCTCCATGGTGAGCAGAAGATTGGTGGTTATATTAGTTTGGGTTCTTTCAAAAGATGAAGTTTACAGTTTTTATCACGAAAAGGTCTGTTAGAAGGCTTACAAATCGAAGGATAGAGGGGGTCCAAGATGGCTGCTCAGCCGTGAAGTAGATCTCCCTTCCGGGACTGCAGGACAGCCGGTGAGATGAGAATCTGCTGCAGATCTCAGGTGAAGACCAAAGCCTGGAGATTGGAGACAAGCACAAGTTGAGACTGAAGCTAATCTGTGCTGACAATCTGCGGTGTTTAGCAAGTTGACATCCGTAGACAATCACAAAGGCGATAGCGTTCCCAGAGGAAGAGCTGTGACAATTGTCCCTCATCCTCTCTTTTATACCATTGGAGTTCCAGTTGGCCCTCCCACATCTGGGTGGGTGCTCTTCTCTCATTGGCCAGCCCACAAATGACTCACACTCTAATCCTGACAAGTTCTTGATCCCCAATCTAGGGTGGTTGACAAATCCTAATCCTAACGGAGGTGTGGGTCCTGATTCCATCAAGTTGACATAATCCCGTCAATGGACACAATGGTGTTTGAATTGTTGGGTCTTTTCTGAGCTCTGTGCTTGGGCAATCAAAGAGTAATTTAACTTTATGACTCAAGTCACTAACAGGGCCAATAAAATGTACTCCATGCCAGGGTCTAAATGATTTTCTCTTTACTAATTGAGTCATTCTCCGTGTTTAAGTAAGACACGACACACAGAACATTGCTCAGTAGTCAGAAGATGTGAAGACACATATGTTTGAATTTTGTCTTTAACATTTATAATCTGAATTATTTTGGACAAATTACCTTTCTGAAATATGATTCCTTATCTAGATTTCTCCTACAGTCTATTAGTAGTTAATGTGAGGGTTAAAACAAGGTCATGTATGTTAAGCATGCATTACAGTTGCTGTAGCCCTTGTCTGCTTTTCAGAAGGGTCATTATTATTTAGAAAATTCCACCGGACCTAGTGGCACCAGAAGGAGGATCACACGTATCAGCTCAAGTTGGGCAACTTAGTGACTTTTCAAGACCCTGTCTCAAAATCAAAAGTCAAAAATAGGCTGACAGTGGAGCTCAGTGTGAAGGTCCTGGGCTCCATCTCTAGTGGGGAAAAAAGGGGAAGAGAACATTTACTTGTCAATGAATTTTTATCTTTGCATTGCTGATTTTTTCCTTTTTTTGTTGTTAGTTGTGACTTCTTTTCTGAAGCATCAGAAGCATCAGAACAATATTTCAGATTTTATACATGTGTCTCCTCCAGGAAGGTTTCCCTGACTTCTTCCTTTATTTTTTTTCCCCCCAACAACTCATCTACTCATCCGCCTTGGGTCTGTCTGTTTCCTCTGGTGAATGGTGAACTTCCTGAACACAGGAACCGTGTCTGATTCTCAGAACACCTGGCCGGCAGGAGTCTGATTAACCTGCTTGGTTAATGAACACGTGAATGAGAGTGAAGAAGTGAAAAGACCTGTGAGAGGGGCCAAGACGGGGGTGCGGCCCGCGGTGGAGCCCTGCTGAACCTGCTGCTGGTGGCGTGTCTCCGAGGACCGGAAGCCTGTGGCTCCCTGGGGTGGGGAGCCGGTCCAAGGCCGTCATCGCAGTGGCCACGTATGGGGTGGATGCCGGAAGGTGGCTCTGGTTCTTGCTGAAAACAACTGCTGTCGCGGGTGCAGGGAGACCGGGGCAGGGGACAGCAGTCACTGAAGAGAAGGATTTATTCAGGGTTCTTTCAGACGTGGATTCTAACCCCACTTCTGCCTCCCGCCTCCTTTGGGGCTTTGCAGTGGAATTTAAAGTTTGGGGAGCTCAGTTACTTTATAACCTGTGAACACGGCCTGGTGTTCCGCCTGTCCTAGAATCTAGATGCCTTAGAGTCTGCTCTGTCCCTACCTTCGCCCGCATGGACGGGTGCACTCAGGCCTGGCAGTGTCCTCAGCGGGAAAGGGGTCTGCTCAGCTCAGCTTCCCCAGAGATCCAGTTCATGGCAGAATCAGGAGCCATCTCTGGGGTGACTTTTGTCATCCCCTCCCTCCCTCCCTCCCTCCCTCCCTCCCTCCCTCCCTCCCTTCCTTCCTTCCTTCCTTCCTTCCTTCCTTCCTTCCTTCCTTCCTTCTTTCTCTTTTGCAGTACTGGGTTTGAACTCCCAGCCTTAATGTTGAGCTACAACCCCAGCCTATTTTTTTTTTTTTTGTTTTGTTTTTGTTAAATTTGAAATGGGGCCTTCTAAGTCACTAAGTTACCCAGGCTGGGCTTGAATTTGGGATTCCCTGCCTCGGCCTCCCAGGGTATTGGGATTATACCCACCAGATCCAGCTTCTGAGGCAACTTTGAGTGGGATGGGTCTCCTATGTCAGATTCATGTGAAGGCCTTGGTGTCTTGTTGCTTGTATTGCTTTATAAAGTGGTATTCAACAAGAGGGCCCAGTACAGAAAATTATTTACATGTTAAAAAAAGAAATAGAGAGGTTTTAAACAGTGGAAGGGCTTGTGTTTCTGTTTTCCCATCAGTTGTAGATGTAGCATGCTTTCACTCTCTTTAAAATATGATTTCTAAATAATTACTTTTTGTGTTAATCGGAACTTTTTCATTTGAAGAGTGTCTTAGTTACTTTTTTGCCACTGTTACTCAATACTGGGCATCCACAATTTAAGGGAGGAAGATTTATCTTTAGCTCATGGTTTCAGGTGGTCACAGTCCATTCATGGGCAGCCAGCAACGGTGGAAGTTCGTGGCAAAGGCAGAGGCGGCTCCTCATGGCATGACAGACAGGAAACAGAGTGAGAAGCAGGAAGGGGGAACTAGCTGTCCCTGCCCGGTTCCATACCAGAGATCTGCCTCTTCTGGGTCCAGCTTCAGTGTCCAGCCCTTCTGAGTTAAATCCTAGTGACCCACCCTTTCCTAGGTCCAGCCTTATCGTTCAACCCCTTCTAGGTTAACGCCCAGTGATCTGCCTCTGCCAGGTCATATACCGAGTAGTGTGCCATGTGCCCATAATCTACTTCACACCCCAGTCCACCACCTGCCTGTAATCCATAATCTATCACTTACCTCTGATCTACCACACACCCATAATCCGCCCATCCTGACCAGGTCGGAACAGCACACAGTAGCCATAGGTAATCAACCTTCAAATATATGAAGCTCTGGGGCGATGCTACAGCTCCAAACCATGACAAAGAGTGAAAGAAAAAACAACCTTCCTTTTTAGCCTAAGCCGGAAGGGGATTCGTTGGTCCAGGTTAACTCAAGCGTCAGGGGCAGGACAGCTTCGGGCATAGCTGTGTCCTGGGGAACAGCGCTGACGTTGGAAATCTGTGTTTCTCTGCTTCTCAGTGTTCTTCCCCACAGTGGCAAAAATGGCCTCGATGTCCAGCCTTCCTCGTGGAGAGAGGCTTCTCCAGTGTCTCTGCCAGAGTCCACAGGTCTGTTGCTTATTCCTGGTCACCCACCCATGCCACGTGGAAGGGCTCTCTTGGCAGCACAGCGGTCTGGTACTGGGCGATGGGGAAGGAATCCCAGGCAGGCAGAAGCTGGAGGCACTCCCTGTGTGACAGGCACAGGTTCTTTCTCGCGACTTGAGGCTTCTCCTGCTGTGCCTCCTTCCTGCTTTGTGCCAATCCCGTCTGCACTCGCGAGGCCTGTGCTGCTTTTTCTGCATCCTTTCTTGAAGTCCCCTGTTGCCATTTGCTCTTTCCAGAAGAGAGCCACAGCTTGGCCTTTGGCCTTCGCCTTCCTTAAATGAAGTTCCTTGCTTGCGATCATGTGATGTCCCCCAGGCATCATGACTTCCGATGTCTAAAAGCAGGCTGCCACCCTCCGGGTGGACAAGGACGCCCAGGATTCCTCGTCACCCTTTCTGCTTTCCAGCATTCTCTCCTCAGCTGCGTTTTGAACATGTCCTCTGTGTCTCACTTCTCCCTCCCAGGACCACGCACACTTGCTTGTCATTCTGTCTCTGTGGGTTGGTCACCTGTGCTCTGCTTTGATAGATCTGGCATGTCCTATTTATGTCTGACAGTTATTTAGGTTTCTCAATGGAAGGAATGTACAATGACTGATTGATTTTGGACTGTTTATTTCCTGCTTCCTCTGTCTTCTACTTCTCCATCAGTACTGTCCCCAGATTTTTATGTTTCTACAAACACGGAATCAAGGAAAGAACGAATACAATGTGTTAGTCTAGTTGCCTGGTGATTACACTTGATACTGCTCAGGGAAACCAGAGCCTGACAGAATTTAAAATCACGAGAACACATTTCATTCTATTTAGAAACTATTGCAATAGGGGTGTGTTTGAGTGCTTTGGAAAAACACAGTCAGTAGGAGATAGAGATAGATGTGTCTATGTCCATCTGGATTTATCATTTATGCTAGAGAGAGAGAGAGAGAGAGAGAGAGAGAGAGAGAGAGAGAGAGGATCGTGATGAGGAATTGGTTCACACAGCTGTGGAGACGAGGTTCCATTGTCCTCCGTGTTAGGCTGGAGATCCAGCTGCCGTGTGCAAAGCTGCTCATGGTGGAATTATGTCCAACGCCCTGAGAACCGGGGGAGCTGAGGGGGCAAATTCCAGACCAGGGCTCTGAGAAAATAAGACATGATGTTCCAGGCCAAGAAGTGAGGCAGGAGAAATGGAGAGAATTTTTCCATTTTCTGCTTTTTCTTCAATTCAGCCCCTACAGGCTGGATGGTGCCCATTCATTCATCCTACGAGGACCATCTACTTTATCGATTTTACCGATTCACATACTTACCTCACCAGGAAACATCCTCACAGACACATCCAGGAAGATTTTTCATCTGGGCACCCAGTGGCTAGTCAAGTTGACACGGAATTAGCCATGACAAGGGAAGAAGAGAATCTGGTTGTGGTGGCAAATGCCTATACTCTGGGAATCCGGGGCAGGAAGATGTACCTTAGTGTGAAGGCTCTGGGTTCAGTCCTTAGTACCACAAAAAGGGGGACTGGTAAACAGGAGACCTCGTACAGATTTAGTTCCACTCCATAGAGCACAGACAAGCTAAGGGACAGAGCAGGTGTCATGGATGGGAAATTACCCAGAGGAGACTGCCTTCAAGGGAGGGGGGATTTTAGATCCATAAACCTAGTAGGATTCTTACTGAAAGCAGGTAGGGTGAGCGGACGTCAGAATGAGGAAGTGTTTGATCAGATGTTGAAGATAGTCAGAAAGTGGGGGTAGGGGGGATTCTGGCTAAACTAACTCTGCAGTGTTTTTGCTACAGCAGGTGGAGCTGGTCCCACGAGGGTGGGTGTCAGGGTTGAGGCCTGGGCTTTGAGGAGCCGGGCTGCACTTCATTCAAGGACAGTTTTTGTCAATACTTCAGCTCTCTGATTTCAAGTCTTGCCCCAGTGCTTGGAATTTATGATAAGACAGATTTCAATTGTATCAACTATTGAGGGAGGAGCTTCCCTTGTCACTCAGCCTTCCCTGTCCTTTACTTGTACCAGCCTCTAGTCTTTCCACAAAGATTTATTTGGGAAAGAAGTAGAGAAACCTGGGAGAAGACAGAACCATGGAGGGAAGAGGAGAAGGGGAAGCAGGAGCACAGGGAATGTTTTACTAAAATGATTTTGAGTAAATGGGATGTGATAAAAAATATGGTGTATGCTTCAATTAAAAAAATGGTGATGGGACAAGACACATTGTCATGTGTCCCCTTGGAAATCCTCCCCCTTGTTTCAAATGCGTGAATCCCACCATTACTGCCCCACCATTTCTGAGCAGTTCTGAGAGTCTTCTTCTGTAGGTTAGCTGCTCTGTCATGGCTGCTTTTGAGTCCGGAGTCGATTCAGACTACTTACCATTCAGGTCATTTTTTTTCTCTTTCCCCATTTTATTGATAAGTGCAATACACAACGTTTACACTGATCTTGAGTATTTTGTGCACACACACAAAGTTCCAAATCCTTCCCTACTCCCTTTTGGACTCTCCCACTCCCTCCCCTACCCCTCCAGTTCCCATTATTCCCCACATTGAGTTCTTTGAAATAATTGTGATGTTGACTTAGGGGAAAGAGCCAGGAATTGCACAACATAAGATTCAGTGAATAAGGTTGAAGAGGAAGCACTGTAATGTTTGTATTTGACAGAAATTGTTTTAATGTTTGACCAACAAGGGCTGATCACAACATATGGTGAATGCTTAAATCACACAAATTATAGTAATGGCATGCTGTCTTTGGCTCTCCTTGAGTAACCCCTAACTTCAAACGTGCATCCCATTGCTCTTGGCAGTGTGACTTTACTGTTATGAATTTTTATGAATGGAAGCATACCCTGTAGTTTTCAATTACTGTTTGTACTCAGGGTCTTGTTTGTTATACGCATCTGGCCCCCTTGCTTCCGTGACTTCCTTACTTTGGTGTCCTGTGTGCACAAGGCCTGTGAGAAGGCAGCTGGCAGGGGGCGCAGAAGAGCAAGGAGGAAGTCAGCGCAGTGCTTTGGAGGAGTGCTTAGGGGAAACCTCGACCTGTTTGTTGAGCATTATGGCGTTGGCTGATTACAGTTTTGTCTTCGTGCACACGAAACTTAAGGAGGTCATGACAAATGCCAGAGTGGCACTTTACAGATCAGCAGTGTCAGAAGAAAATAGCTGGAAAGAAGGAAAGTAGGCAGGCCGTAGGTAAGTGGAAGAGGCTGGGAAGAGAGCATTCAGTGCGTAGTGGTTTTCTCTGGAGACAGGAGAGTGCCTGTGACTTTCCCACGTATTTATGGTTTTGGAAGTAGAGGGGTTTGCTTAGTGTCTGAACTTCCTGGTCAGCGTCCGTGGTCCAACCATTTCTGCCCGTAGGTCACACACAGGGCTGTCACCCTGCTTGTCCTTTCATATTTAACTACTTTCTTTTGGGTTCAACTTTTTAAATCAAAGTATAAGAAAAAAATCAGAATTGAAGTCCAATTCGGTTGTCGTCAGAAATGATCTATGTTCTGCTTATGAGTCGGAAGCTATTTTAAATATATCAGGTCCCCCACTGGTTCTGTCCTGGCACACTGGGGAGCTTGCAAGCCTGTTTTCTTATCACCAGGCAGGGCCTTATGTTCTGTTGTCTCCCGCCACTGTGTCTTCCTAGCAGCTGGACAGCTGCCACAGCCTCAGGCCTGTTATCTCTGCCTGGCTGACAGTTCTACACAAACACTACACAGACCTTGATCATTCTAAGCTATCTTATAGTGGTGATTATATATTCATTCAGCTTCACTGTTTTTTCTTTTTCTGGTCATCTGTATGAGAGCGGCTTCAATAATGTACAATGGGCAATTGGGCATCTCAAAGGGCCATTCACAATTAGAAACACATTTTTACACTGCCATCCAGTGGGCATGTGTGACAGGCCTATCTTAACACTCTAGGATTTCTATTATTAATAGTGTGTATTTTACTTCACTAAGAGATGTTGACTCAGTGAGCCAGGGGTGCACACCTGGCATCACTGCACTCTGGGAGGCCGAAGCAGGAAGATCTCAAGTTAAGGCTCCTCCTGGATGACTTATGGACTTGTCTCAGAATAAAAATTAAAAGGGCTGGGGGATATAATTCAGTGAGAAACCCCTGGGTTCAATTCCTTCTCCTGGAAAAACAAAAACAAAACAAACACCACCACCACCACCACTGCCACGAGTAAGGAAGTGCTGAGTGGGTCTTCGGAAGTGGATTTCCTGATTCACTAGTGGGTCATGGTGAGAATCTGGAAAAGAGCTTCTCGCCAGTCCCCAAGCTAGAGGAAGTCGTAGGATGTTGATTCTGAGATGTGTTGGAGATTATCAACGGGTGCTTTCCTCTTCCCTCCTGGTGTATGGCCAGAGGAATTAGAAATGCAAGAAGGTGAAGACTTCCTTGTGGAAAACAGGGCTGCTACGCGTTTGAGCCAACACAACTTTGCGTCCTGGGACTTGCAGTGGCCTGCTGCCCCAGCCAGGCGGTGTAACATTTTACTCTAGTGCTCATTATGCTCCTGGTCATCTTCGGCGATGAGTGATTCTGCTGTGTTCTGTTGCCACTGGTCATCTGGCTGGTTTCTCCATCTGTTTCTCTAGGATCTTCCATCAGCAGCCAGAGGAGGACTTAACAGACTGGCGAGAGTGGGGCTGCCCCTTGCAGGGCTGGGGCTCAGCCCTCAGTGTCAAAAGCCTGAAGGAGAGAGTGGGTTGAATAGAGAACAGCTGTAGATCCATGCTTAGGCATTAAAGAAAAATGATCTGTGTATTTTCTGTAAGGTAATTGTGGCCTTAGCTTTTGGCCATTGCAGGCAGTCGGCAGATTTGATGTTTCTTTTATTCTTCCTTTATCACAAGTGGTTACTTCTTTGTACTAAAATCTGAAATATTGAATTTCATTTTTTTTCCCTAGCAATTGAGCCAAGAGCTTTTGCACCGAGCCCCATCCCAGTCCTTTCTTTTTCTTCTTTTAAATTTTGAGACAATTCTCACTAAGTTTCTAAATTTCCCAGGATAGGCTCAAGCTTGTCATCCTCCTGCCTCAGCCTCCTCCAGTGCTCGGATTGTCTATGTGTCCAACCACATCTGACTTTAATTTCATTGTTTTTGTTTTGAAGGGAATTGTTTCATCTTGTAGTCAAACAATGAGCATCAGCTTTTGAGTCCTTAAGACGATTTGTAGTGTGTGAACTCAGGCTGGCACAACAAAAACCACGGGCTGGGTAGCTTGATTAAAATAGAAGAAAGAAAGGTGGCTGGAAAAAACACAAGGAATTTAAAAATTGTACTTTTAAGAAAACTGCAACCATGGGACACAGTCCAGGTTTCCCACGGTTATCTGGGACTGGGCTCCACAGAAGCCGTCCAGGCTTCCTCATACTACCTTGGCCTGTTTGCTTTTTTCTCTTTTTGATCTGTCACATCTAGATCCTTAAAGATAATGTAGTCCATGAATTAACCTATTTGACAAGGTTAAGGGCAGATACCTGGCCATAAGATGAAAAAACAGATTTAAGGACTCAAAGGACACTTAAAGGCGAAATATCTTAGATAACCCGCCATACAGGACTCCTGCAAGAACACATATCCTCAACCCAGACCATGAGGTACCTCCTTCTTGAGGGGGTGCGTTCGTGTGTGTGTGTGTGTGTGTGTGTGAGTGTGTGTGTGTGTGTGTGTGTGTGTGAGTGTGTGTGTTATGCATGTGGAGGAGGGAACCCAGGGTTTTTGTATTGAGCTACATTCCCAGTCCATATTTTTGGTTTTGATTTTGAGACAAGGTCTTGTCAAGTTGCTAAGTTGGGCAGGCTGGGCTCAAACTTACGATTCTCCTGCCTCAGCTTCCCAGAGTTGTAGGCTCCCAGGCCTGCACCACTGGGCTTTCTCTGCTTGTGTACTTCTATAGTTCAGCCTAATAAAAATCAGTTGATATGATGTGTCCTGAAATTCATTTTCTGTGGTGACAAGTCGAGGTCCCCATCTCATCTTCGGGGAAATTCTTGAATCCTGTCTGGTGACGCAACCAAGACAGATGTCTTTGGGAAGCGCAGGACAGACCTGGGGGCCGGCGCTGACGCCTGGCGAGGGCCCTCCCGGCTCTGCAGAAGGGCTCTTCTTGCTGTGTCATGGCAGGGCACAGAAAGCAAATCAGCAAGCTCCTTGGTGGCCCTTTCATTTTTTGTGGTACCAGAGGTTGAGCCCAGGGCCTTCACACTGAGCACCAGCCCCAGCCCTTTTAATTTTGATTTTGAGACATGGTCCTGCTAAGTTGCTAAATTGCCCAGAGTAGGCTGGAACTTATTACAGCAAAAACACATTGTTGTTAATCCCTCTGAAAATTCTCCCTCTTGCTTCCATTGCTTTTATCTCTTATCTCATCATTTTTCCCATTTCCGGAAGCACTTCCAGAAGTCCTCTTTTGTAAGTGTCTTTTGTTGCACTGTGGTGGCTGCTTTGATGTCCTGAATCGATTCAAAGGGTTTACCATTCATGGTGATTTTGGCTGTGGGGAATAGCCAGAAGTCACATGGCACCAGATCTGGTGAAATAAGGTGGATGAATACAGGGTCAGGTTTTATGTGACAGAAATTGCCATGTATGTTTGACTAATAATGTGTGATTAAAAAAACCATGGTGCCTACTTAAAGACATGTTGCTTTAGTCCCCTTGAAAATACTCTTAACTATTCGCCCAACACACCTATCCCATTATTCTTGACAATGTGTCTTTTACTGTGATTTTAAAAAAAATTGAACATGCATTATGGTTTTTCATCCCCCCACCCCCTCGTGTGTTAACATGTATTCATTCTATTTCAGTGTTTGTCAGCTGAAGAGATATTTTCCCTCCATGGCTTCCCCAACGCTACCAGGATCACCAGCGCCAATCTGTCTGACATCTGCCCGGCTGTGCTCCAGCAGCTGCTCTTCCACCCCTGCGAGGAACAGCCGCAGTCCACGCGCAAGCCCAGCCAAGCGGAAGGTGCGCTCGCTACGGGGTCTGTGCGCATGTGCTGGCCCCGTGGGAGCCTGGGAGGCCGGAAGCTGGGCTGCCTCCGCTTGGAATACTCCTATATGGAACCTTTTGCCAAGAGGCTTGTATTTTGAATGTATTTAAGATAAAAATAATTGGGATGGATCTAAGTTTCATAAGTTTTCTTATGGAGTCAAAATATTATTTAATACCATTTAACAACATGATAAAACGCTGTTCTTGATTTCAAACCCTATTTGGGTTATGTTCCACATGTTGGGCTGCAAGTGAACTGTGTGGCTTATGATTAATCAGTTAATTTCCATCGCCCTTTGCTTATCTTGTTAAGTGATTAACTTTTTTTTGTGGTATTGAAGATGGAAACCAGGGCCTTCACATTGAGCTACAGCCTCAGCTGACTTTTGTTTTCTGAGTTGCTAAATTGCCCAGGCTGAGCTCGAACTTGTGATCCTCTTGCCTCAGTCTCCTCGAGTGCTGGCATTATAGGATTATGGACACTGGGCT